>BMAO01006425.1:0-45305 GCA_019973975.1 Trichonephila clavata
TTTTTTTGAAATATTCGACTCGGGGGAAAAAGTTTCATGCAATTACCTTTATAAAAGAAGAAATTATTAAATGATTGATTTAAGTATTTTGAGTGTTTTATTAAAATTTGTTCAAAAAAGTTTTTGGCTTTTTTTTAAAATCACTGATTCTAAAAGTTTTAAATTGAAAATTTCGAAGTCCGTCGCCAACAAACTCTGGAGTAGGTGAACAGTGCGACTTTTTAAAAATCCTTCACTCACATTTCAATAAAGGAAAAAATATTGCAACAGCAAGTTTGACCTTGGCCGCTGAGCGTTAAACAGAGGGGGGGGGGAATAATGATTCTCGCGCATGCGCAAAGCCTTTAGAATGTCTTTAAAGTTTTCATTATTTTTGAGGGCTCAATTTTTAATTGAAAATTCCAAGTTTTCACATATTGATTGGAAACAACAATAATTTTTGAAGAAAAAAGGTTACAAAAATAATGCTTATATTATTTCTCGCAAAAACTTTATTTTACGAAAATCACAAAAAAAATCTTTAAAATTCGTAATTTTTAAGCAAAATCGACACACGGGAAAAACTTTAATGCAATTTTTTTTTTTCAATGAAGAAATTATTAAATGATTGATTTAAGTATTTTGAGTGTTTTATTACAATTCGTTCAAAAAAGTTTTCGACTTTTTATTTTTTAAATCACTGATTCTGAAAGTTTTAAAAATCATTTTTATATAAACGCAATGATATTGATTCATATGAGAAAAAATCATAAAATATGCAAAACAGCATTGTTTTGTTAAAAAAAAAAAGTTGTTTTTTTTCTATAAAACTCTTTAAAGAAAGATAGTTTTTTCACGGAAACGAAACTGTAGCATTTTTAAAAATAGTTGTATGCTGAAAAAAGAACAGAAAGTATAAATTTTTCAAATTACAAAATTTCACTACTATTTTAATTCTTGAAGTAAAATTGTGAGAATTTTTTGAAATATTCGACACGGAGGGGGGGGGGGGAGTTTCATGCAATTACGCATTATTTTAAAGTAAACTATAAGTTTTATGAAAGAGAACAAAAATTTTGATACTGATAAATATTTAAAATGAATATCAGAAATGCATTAAATGCATTTTAATTTTTTAAAAATTTCACTGAAAAAAACATTCATAAAGAAAATAATACTATTTGATAAAAACATTTAATTTTTTTAATTTTATAGTTTTTCATTCCACTCTGGGTTAAAATTATTTAAACACGTATCTGCGAAAAAAAGTATATTATAAAAAACTAACTTATTAATTATTTTCTAATAAAATTCATTAAAATTGCTCATTTACCAATTAATTGTGACATACCATTTGCTTACATAATGGCAGCACTGAAAATGAAGTAAATTTCAGATCAGTGGGGATGCAGCAAGTGAATTCAATCATTGAAGAAGAGAGAATTAAAATATATTTCAGAATATTTCCTTTTTGTGTGTAATGATGTGTGGCGACGCAATGTCCAGTAGCAGAAAAAATTTAAGACAAGTATGAAAAAAAGCGACCGGCGGGTTTCTGCGAGTCGGACATCCTCCTTCGCATTGACCGCGCACGGCAGTGCTGCAGTTATAGTCTTGAGTGTAGCGTGAGCTCTGAGCACTCCGCCACCAGACAGTTAACCAATGTTTGGCTAAATGTAAAATCGCGTATTTTAAATTATTTTAAAAAATCATTACCTTTACTTTAAGGGCGTAATTTTGACGTTAATGCTCTCAAACATCACCAACTATTTGCAAAAATAACGTACTTTGAAATAAAAAAATGTACAAATTACTACTTTTTAATTTATTTCTCAGAAAAAAACATAAGTTTACGAAAATCACAAAATGTTTTTAAAATCCGTAATTTTGAAGCAATTTTTTCAATCTTCGTATATGTCACGGATAATATTACTTTACACGGAAAAAAGGTTTTGTGAGATTATCTTCATAAATGACGAAGTTATTCAATGTGAAGTAAAAATTAAGACTACTTTTTAAAAATTCTTTTAAAAAAAAGTTTTGGAAATTTTATTTTTTAAATGAATGGATCTAAAAGAGAAAGGCTTGAAGTTAATTAGTGTAGAATATCGATTTAATAACACGAAAAGTAATTCATACCCAACGATTTAGAAATAATTTTCATAAAAGCGCATCTGTTTTAACACTATTTTAAAAAATTCGAAAAAAATAGAAAATACCGTTATTTTACAAAAAAAATTATACCGTGTCGTGGCGAAACAAATGATCTTTCCGATTCTGTAATTATTTTTTGTCTAATTTCGACACCGAAAATTAGATGACAATTTTAATATGGTGGAAAACGTAAGATTACCGCTCTTCCGAAACGGAAGAGAAGTTCCGCCAAGTAAACAACCGGCAGGAGTAAAACAATTAGGCGTTTTAAGGTTTTTAATTAATATCTTTTTAACTATTTACAATATCGGAATATAAATGGGCAATACGGCTTCCCCGGAAAATTCCCGATCTTTTGGTACCTTCCGCGACATTCTGCGTGGTGCGGTTCGTGAGAAGATAGACGCACATACATAGATAGATAGATACGTTTGTTTACCTTCGAATTTTAATAGTGTAAGACGAGGGTATAACTTAATCCCCATGTTAATTTCCTCCTTTCTTTCTGACGCCAACACTTTTGTGTGTGGTTTTGACGCGTACGATGTGAGTGCATGACCCGTAAGTGCGTGTCATGGCTTTGTCGCTTAACATTTTCCCTTCTCTTCACAAATTCAACACTTCCAAAATTATTTTTCGAAATTACTTTGATTTCTTTGTTTCTTTCCTCTCCGCTTAGCCCGGCGTTGCACGGGCTTTTACCGAGTGAATAAGTTCCTCCCCCCATGGAAATTTCGTTTTTTCTTCAGGCCGATAGCACTTATGTGCGCGATGTGAATGATTTCTTTAACTATGTCATTAAAACTCCCTTTTTCGAAATTTGTTCTTGCGTTGGTGTGGTGTTCTAATTATTAGAGATGGGTGAAAGCTCAGGTGTCGTCCTCGTCACTTGACCATGGTTGAAAATTTCGAGGTCCATCGCCAATAACCCTCGAATAGGCGAACAGTGCGAATTTAAAAATCACTCACTCAGTTTTCAGTTCTTTCATTGCAATTTTTTAGTCCCCGGAAACGAAAATGTAACCTTTTTAAAGATAGTTGTATGTTGAAAAAAGACAGAAAAGTAGAAATTTTTCAAATTTCGAAATTTTACTACTATTTTAAATATTGAAGTAAAATTGTGAGGATTTTTTGAAATATTCGACACACGGGAAAAATGTTTCATGCAATTATCTTTATAAAAGAAGAAATTATTAAATGATTGTTTTAAGTATTTTGAGTGTTTTATTAAAATTTGTTTCCAATGCATAACATACTGCCATGGAAATTCACCTTCCTTTATCAAAGTTCCTGGTATGTGTGTGATTCCTTTATATTAACGTCACTACAATTCCCTTTTTCGAAAGAAAAAAAAATATCTTCCAGATCTTACTAATGTCCAACAGGTTTCATTTTTCTTACTACAACACGGTGTTACAGTGGCTTTTTTGAGTGTAGAACTATTTTCCCCCTGACCCTCCCCTCACATATAAGATTTATCTTCAAGTTTCTATTCATGACATATCAAAAACAATATTGCTTTAGTAAAAAAATAATAAATTTAAACAATAAAAAGAAAACTATTTTGATGCTTGAGTAAAAAAAAGTCATCATTTTTTAATAATAGATAATTTTTAGGAATCTAAAATAATAAAATAATTTTCAGGTTTTCATTAATCAATCAATCGCTACTTACAGTTAGCTTAAAAATGTCTCTAGAACGTATTTTTATCCAAAATAATAGGCGATAAACTTTTAATTAACAAATAATTAATTTAATAAGGAAATAATAGAAATATTCATTTGATTTTAAAAAATATATTAATTTAAATCCATATTATCTATAAATAATAATAAAAAAAATTCTACAGATAGCTCTTGAAACGTTTGGATGTTTGATTAAACATATGTAAGTGCTAAGAAAAACACTATGTGAAAAACCTAGTTATAAGTACACATTCACTGAAAAAAATCATTCAAAAAGAAAATAATACTATCTGATAAAAACATTCAAATTTTTTAATTTTAATTTTTCATTCGACACTGTGTTAATTAAATTATTTAAACACGAATCTGAAGAAAAAAAGTTTTTTTTTATACAAAACTAACTTATTAATTATTTCATGATAAAATTGATTTAAAATGTTCATAAGCCTTTATTTACATATTCACAGTATAAAACTCAAAAAGAAAATAATACATGTGATAGAAAATATATTTCAGAACATTTCCTTTTTTATGATATATTGTTCTTATATTCCACTGTTCTTCAATAAAGCAATCTAAGAATTAAAAAAACTATCGGTTGTGTCCTGCGCCAAATGATATAAGGGTATTCCTCTTTTTACTATGTCAGCGGAATTCAAATCATTCAAAATAAAATACTTAGAATCATTACTAACGCACCTTGGTACGTTAGGAATAGAGTCATACACAACGACTTACATATGGAGCCGATTGATAATTACATCACTAAACTATCTAGAAACGTCTTTAGAAGTATAGAAAATCATGACAACCCACTTATTAAAGCACAAACACTGTTCACTTATCCTCATACTAAAGTTAATTTCGCATATAAATCGTCTAAGTGGGAGCTCCCCCCCCCCCCACTTAAAACCTCCATAACTCTACAAAAACACATAAGTCACACTTTGAATTACTACACAGGCTTCCACTACTCTCTTTTAAAACTGGGTCAGTTGAATAGCTGACGTCATTCTCCAATCCTCTCCCTGCGCCGCAGGCGAGATCGGCGTTTTTTCGCCTCCGATGTTTTTCCTCCACTCTCTGCCCCCTCCACGTCTTGACCCGAAAGGGTTAGTCCGGACGGCTTTTCCCCAGTCTCATTCTGCCTCCCTGCGGGAGGCGTCATTCGTTATCTTTTTCACCCTATCTTCAGGGATACTGGGTATAAGCAATTATTGCTGGCACCCCTCATATCTAATTTTCGTTACTACGTCAGCCAAAGACTTAAAACAACCGCAACCTTTCACGTCTTCCAAACAGAAATTGGGACTACTTTTTAAAAATTCTTTAAAAAAAAAGTTTTGGGAATTTTATTTTTTAAATGAATGGATCTAAAAGAGAAAGGCTTGAAGTTAATTAGTGTTGAATATCGATTTAATAACACGAAAAGTAATTCATACCCAACGATTTAGAAATAATTTTCATAAAAACGCATCTGTTTTAACACTATTTTAAAAAATTCGAAAAAAATAGAAAATACCGTTATTTTACAAAAAAAATTATACCGTGTCGTGGCGAAACAAATGATCTTTCCGATTCTGTATATATTTTTTGTCTGATTTCAACACCGAAAATTGGATGACAATTTTAAGATGGTCGAAAACGTAAGATTACCGCTCGGCCGAAACGGAACGGAAGTTCCGCCAAGTAAACAACCGGTAGGAAGAAAAACAATTAGGCGTTTTAAGGTTTTTAATTAATATCTTTTCAACTAATTACAATATCCGAACATAAATGGGCAATACGGCTTCCCCGGAAAATTCCCGATCTTTTGGTACCTTCCGCGACTTTCTGCGTGGTGCGGTTCGTGAGAAGATAGACGCACATACATACATAGATAGATAGATACGTTTGCTTACCTTCGAATTTTAATAATGTAAGAGAAGACAAAGAACTAGGAGATAAACAAGAATTGAATGATGAACATTGAACTCTATGATTTTTCCAAGAAAGGACTGTGTGAAACATTATGACAAACATAAATAAATAAAATAAAAAATGGACATTGATTGAATTTTTTCTGTGCTTGATATATCTGAAATACACTTCTTTAGTTGTTTTTTTTTTTTTTTTTGCATTTCATATTTCTAGTGATATTATGATATAATGCTGATGTTGTGTTTATTTTGGTAAATTTCTGTGTTATAGTTATATAATCTTTTCTTTTTTTAGAAGCTCCTAAATTCATTTTGTTGCGTATGTGATATATATTCTTTTCATGTATTTACATAACCAGTATTCCTAAATTCATTTTGTTGTGTATGTGATATATATTCTTTTTATGCATTTACTTAACCATTATTCCTAAATTCATTTTATTACGTATTTGATATATATTCTTTTCTTGTATTTACATAACATTTCGAAGTACTTGTAACTTTTCAACATTTATCACTTTTATTAACATTGTTTACTCGTACTACACATTCAGTGTAGATTTCACTTGATATTATGTTATGTTGTTTAACACTACTATATTTTTGTGTGTCTAATGTGAATTATCTATATATTATGTTGTATTTTCTTAACCTCATTATTATTATAGTCATAGTTGAAAGTATTAGATGTGTGATATTTTTCAGAAAACAATTTTATGTAACCCAATGCTGTATACCAGAGTTTGATATTTTGTTATTCAATATTATTTTTTACATGTGAGGAGATTCACCAGCTCACTCTTTTATACAATTATTATATCTTAGACTTTTAATTCATTTGGGAATTTGATATCATTGGAATATTGTTATTTTTATCCTCTGGGGACTTGCCAGTCAGGATTGGCCAACCTGGCTGTGCCAGGCTTCAGCGGAGGGGGGGGGAATTGTCAGGTTTGAAAAGATTAGCTTTAAAATTAAGGGAGTAATAAATAAAAAAAAAGCGAACTATTTATCATCGCATAAGGATTTGTGGGTAAGTAAGCCTATTTAAAGGTGGAACGAGCGCTGGCGAAGGAGAACGCATACTGGAAAGGCTTAGCTGGTGGACTCCTGGCCGGATTACTGTCTATTGTTCTACTGTGTTGTGTGCCTAAGGGCTGCCATGTTAGATATCAGATGATTCAAGCAGAATAAAGAAGCATTTTGTAGAGAGGATGCCCTCCTTATTTAACCAGCAGGCCAGGGGCCTGCATATACATCTTGTTCAAATTAATTAAATACTTTCTATTTATCCATTCAAGATAAACTAGTAGTGGATAACACTTGATGCTAATACAGTTTTTAAAAAATTAATTCATTAAAAATGAATAAATAGTAACAAAAATAATAGTACAACAGCATATATAGAAAGGAAAATCGTCTGTTGTGTCTCAGTAGTGCAAGGGATAGCATGTTGGACTTCTAATTCAAAGGTTATGGGTTTGAATCCCACCTGAAATGAGCTAATTTCTGAGAATGTGATTTTTTTTTACTACACTATTTTATTAGAATAATTAAATTTAATGAGTGAATAAGTAGTAATAAACAAAAAATATGCCAACACCATATATAGAATGGAAAATGGAAAACTGTAAGGAAAATTGCTTTCTACTTTGTCACTTAATATTGTGAGTCTGTCATATGCATATACATATTTATATTAATAGTGACTATTGAATGAAAAGAAACAAAAATAAAATGTTTCTTTGTTGACCTAAGTAGGAATTGACTCTCTTTTTTTTTTGTATATTACTTGTTGAAATTTTTCAAACTACAGTTTGGAAGATTTCAAAGAATGGCAAAGTGTATTCTACAAATTCACTACAACTATGAATTTTAAGAACTCACATAAAAAAAATTATCAGTATTATTTTTCAATAAAACACTTAAAAAAATACTACATGATTAAAATGATAAATTATGTAAATTAGCAGAATACACATAAAAATATTTCTTCAAGCTAAAAAAAAATTATTTAATTATGTTTAGATGATTTGAAAGGAACTAAAACAGAGGAGTATCACTTTAAAATGCTAGCCATATATCACTAGTATATAATTCCTAATTTCTAAAACTTTACACATTAAAAAAAGTATTTTAAAAAGATACAATACGATCACTAAAACGTTATTTTTTTATAAGTGTCAATGAATAATTTTAACAGGAGCTATTATCTAATGTTTAATACAAACAGACTTTTACCGAGGGTATAACTTAATTTCCTCCTTTCTTTCTGATGACAGCACTTTTGTGTGGGCGTACAATGTGAGTGCATGGCCCGTGAGTGCGTATCATGGCTTTCTCGTAGAAAATTTTCCCTTCTCTTCACAAAATCAGCACTTCCAATATTATTTTTCGAAAAAACTTTGCTTATTTCCTCTACCCTTCGCCCGGCGTTGCACAGGCTTTTACCGAGTGTGAGAGTGATTTCTTTAACTATGTCATTAAAACTCCCTTTTTCGAAAATTGTTCTTGCGTTGGTGTGGTGTGGTAATTAGGAGAGATGGGTGAAAGCTCAAGTGTCTTCCTCGTCACTTGACCATGGTTGAAAATTTCAAGGTTCATCGCCAATAACCCTCGAATAGGCGAACAGGGCGAATTTAAAAATCACTCACTTTTCGATTCTTTCATTGCAATGTTTCAGTCATGGGGAACGAAAATGTATCCTTTTTAAAAATAGTTGTATGTTGAAAAAAGACAGAAAAAAAGAACTTTTTCAAATTACAAAATCTTGAAGTAAAATTGTGAGGATTTTTTGAAATATTCGACACACGGGAAAAAAGTTTCATGCAATTATATTTATAAAAGAAGAAATTACTAAATGATTGTTTTAAGTATTTTGAGTGTTGAATTAAAATTTTTTTGGAATGCATAACATATTGCCATGGAAATTCTCCTTCCTTTATCAAAGTTCCTGGTACGTGTGTTATTCCTTTATATTTAACGTCATTACAATTCCCTTTTTTGAAATATCTTCCAGGTCTTACTAATGTAAAAAAGGTTTCATTTCTCTTTTTACAGCACAGTGTTACAGTGGTTTTTTTTTTTAGTGTAGAACTATATTCCCCCTGACTGTCCCCTCAGATATAAGATTTATCTTCAAGTTTCTATTCATGACATATCAAACACAATATTGCTTTAGTAAAAAAATAATAAATTTAAACAATAAAAAGAAAACTATTTTGATGATTGAGTAAAAAAAAAAGTCATCATTTTTTAATAATAGATAATTTTTAGGAATCTAAAATAATTAAATAATTTTCAGGTTTCCATTAATCAATTAATTGCTACCTACAGTTAGCTTAAAAATGTCTCTAGAACGTATTTTTATCCAAAATAATAGGCGATATACTTTTTATTAACAAATAATAAATTTAAAAATAAAATAATAGAAATATACTAATTTAAATCCATTATCTATAAATACTAATAAAAAAAATTCTAAAGATAGTTCTTCAAACGTTTGGATGTTTGATTAAACATATGTAAGTGCTAAAAAAAACACTATGTGGGAAAACCTAGCTATAAGTACACATTGACTGAAAAAAACATTCAAAAAGAAAATAATACTATCTGATAAAAACATTTAATTTTTTTATTTTAATTTTCGTTTTTCATTCCACATTGTGTTAATTAAATTATTTAAACACGTATGTGACAAAAAAAGTTTTTTATACAAAACTAACTTATTAATTATTTTATGATAAAATTGATTTAAAATGTTCATGAGCCTTTATTTACACATTCACAGAATAAAATTCAAAAAGAAAATAATACATGTGATAAAAATATATTTCAGAATATTTCCTTTTTTTTATGATAGATTTTTCTTATATTTCACTGTTCTTTAATAAATCAATATTTAAGAATAAAATAAACTATCGGTTGTGTCCTGCCCAAATGTTATGAGGGAACACCCCTTTTTACTTTTACCCCTTACTCTCAAACATCACAAACTATTTGCAAAAATAACATACTTTGAAAAAAAAAAATGTACAAATTAACACTTTTTAATTTATTTCTCAGAAAAACATAAGTTTACGAAAATCACAAAATGTTTTTTAAAATTCGTAATTTTAAAGCAATTTTTTCAATCTTCGTATATGTGTTACGGATAATATTACTGTACACACGGAAAAAAGGTTCTGTGAGATTACCTTCATAAGTGACGAAGTTATTCAATGTGAAGTAAAAATTGGGACTACTTTTTAAAAATTCTTTAAAAACAATTTTGGGAATTTTATTTTTTAAATGAATGGATCTAAAAGAGAAAGGCTTGAAGTTAATTAGTGTAGAATATAGATTTAAGAACACGAAAACAAATTCATACGCAACAATTTAGAAATAATGTTCATAAAAACGCATCAGTTTTAACCATTTTTTAAAAAACTCGTAAAAAATAGAAAATATCGTTATTTTGCTAAAAGAATTATACCGTATAGTGGCGAAATAAATGATCTTTCCGATTCTGTAATTATTTTTTATCTAATTTCAAAAGTACAAATCGGATGGCAATTTTAAGATGGCGGAAAACGTCGGATCACCACTCGGCCGAAACTGAACGGAAGCTTTGCCAAATAAACAACCGGTAGGAGTTAAAACAATTAGGCGTTTTAAGGTTTTTAATTAATATCTTTTTAACTAATTACAATATCGGAATATAAATGGGCAAAACGGCTTCCTCCGATCGTTCCCGATCGTTTGGTACCCTCCGCGAATTTCTGTGTCTTATGGTTCGTGATAAGATAGACGCACATACATACATACATACATACATAGATAGACACGTTTGTTTACCTTCGAATTTTAATAGTGTAGACAAGCCTTTTTCTTAGGAAAACCATTCACAATTTGAAGAGAAATTTCTGATGAGTAATAATGATCATGTCTGATGTTACCAGCTAATTTAACAGCTGCCATGTTTAGTTCCATTTTAAAAACATTTAGGAGAAAATGTTACAGTACGTACCGAGAATCAGAGCTGCTGTTCGATGACGCAGAACTTTGTTTTTCTCTGCCTCGCAGTTTTGTTTGTTGTTCAGGAGAACTTGATTTTCTTCTCGATGTACTTGCTTGGGGTTGTTCAATTGATGATTTAACATACTTCTTTTTCAATTCCAATTTTCGATCAACATCTTTAAAACGCTTGCTCTCGCGGGATTTCAAAGGAGATCTAGACACGAAAATTCATATCACATTGAGGGGGGAAAAACCGCACATGACACACTTATATCTATACATTAATATAAAAATGACTATGCTTTTTTCTACAATTCAAACAAATCGAATTAAAATGCATATCATATTTCTAATAAATTTTATGCTGCTGCTAAGAAAATTATCTTACAACATAACTTAAAGGCCTAAAATATCTAAAATATTCATTAAATACATACAAAAAAAATTTCTACTTAAAAAAGAAATTATCTAATAAACTATATTACTCACTCTGAACTAGAACTGGAGCTTGATGAAGCTCTAGTGCGTTTTTTACTTTGACTTTGTTTTTCAAATCGATCAGATACTGATGTTTTGGATTTAACCTCACTCTTTTTAGAAGGAGCCTGCCACCCTCTAACAGGAACACCTCCTTCAAGTTCAATTTTTACTTCTATTTTCCTGTTAGGATCTCTTGCAATTGCATAAGGAGTATCCATGTCACTAGACCTAAATAGAAAATGTATTGTTTTAAAAGACATGTTTTCCTAATATAATTATAAGCACACAAAAAAAGACTACTTGATTAAAAATATAAGAATTAAAATTTGTGCTTTCTAACAATAATTAATATAATTGTCAAAATGTGAAAAAATACGTTTCGTCCATATTACAAAAAAAAGGGGGGCATTAGTGTAAATCAACAATTTTAAAATAATTTTTAATAAGAGGTGCCAGCCTTTTTTCAAAATTTGTTACACTTTTTAACAGTTTTTAATAATGGTTTTTAAAATTGCATTCAAAAGCAATTGCATTCAAAGTGCTACTGGAGACAGATCTTGTAAATTTGAAACACAGTCAACCAATGATTACATTAAAATTCCCCCACCACACTCGAAATTTCTACACCATGCTAACCTAAGAAATTTGAACTTCAATATATTTAATGTGTATCAGCTTCTCTGAACAATAAACCTTTAGAAAAGCACCAGGATTTGATTGCCCGTCTTCGCTTCCCAACCTGTCATTTCATATTTATATAATGTGAAATCATTCAGATAAAAAAAATCATGCAGTAAAGTAAACAATTTTATTTACTTTACTGAAAGTTGTTTTTACAGCTATGTTTAAGATGAAAATTTGTACTTCTATTTCATATATGTAACATTCAAAAGCAATAATAATTGTACTGTGATTTTCTATATCCTTTTATTTAAAATAATCTCAAAAGTCATTGTGAGATAATACTAAATTAAAATATGCTGTTTAGAAAATCTAATGTAAATTAATGTATCTATAAATACTATTTGTGAACATAATCAATATTTTAATTTAATAATCTGTAAAATCATTTTCAACCGAGGATATACATAAAATGGCAATAACTTCTTTTAGACCTTTTTTAAAAGCAAATGGTTTTATACAATGTATCTGTTATAGCTCAGGAGCCTGAGTGAGTGAGTTACATTAACATTGTTCTATGAAGCAAACTGAGGGCTATTGGCAGAGGACCTCATAATTTTGAACCTTGATCAAGAGACGAAAACACCAACTCCCTCTCCTAACAACATGAGGACTTTGAGCCTAGACAAATTTAATGTGCATCAGTCCCTCTACACAGTAGCATTTCAGAGGGCTAGATAATATAATGAGGGATCTTCATGAGGTTTATGATTTCATAGATGTCATTCTCTATTAGCTTCAAAAATTCATCAAGAGCATGAGCACCATCTGAGGAAACTTACAAAATTGAATTATTCAGGATTAATAATCAATTATTCAAAATGCAAATTTAAGTTATCTGATTTATAATTTGAGGATTTAACATTTTAGAAAATGGTTGTCAACCCTTATTTGATCATGTTGAGGTTATTTAAATATTTCAAAACCACAATTTAGGTATGCATAAAACTTTTATGTAGGTTCATTCCCAAAGGAGCTTATATTTTAGCCCCACTAGAAAAATTCGTAAGTCACAAATATAAAAGAAAAATATTTTGTACTTCAGAAAAGACACAATTATTTTTAATGGATTAATGAAGCTAATAAGGAATTTACTTTGGCTGAATAATCATTTGTGAATGCTACTTCACCTATTCCTAGTATTGAATTTAAACATATTGAACATTGCACCAGATGAAGCAATTGGAAGTTCAAAGATGGAATTGAGCAGTGATGGGAGCCAATAGCATTTTTGTCAATGAAGTCTACAAAAGGCCAAAGAAACAGAACTCCATATGATCATGAGTTGGAAGTTGTTTAATATTCAAACAACGTAACTCCTGATGCTCTTTAGTGAATCAAAATCAATGCAACCAAACCTCCAACAAAATTGTTTAAGATTGTCAATAACACTGAATTAGAGTAATTTATAAGAAAAACTTTTGGAAAACATTAATTTATCTTGCCATATGTCAATAAACCAACCAAGACCTTTAATTCTAACAGAATTTGGACAAATACTGTTTTAAAATATAAATTTTCTATCTCATCTTAACATATGAGCTATTTAAAATTTGATTTAAAACAATTTGTATGGACAAAAATGAAATCCGTTTAAGATACAGAGTTCACAAGTGTGGTTAAATGCAAACATAATAACCAAAGCACTTGTAGCATCTGCTGAATGCCAGATTCTTTCCTATCCTAGATTTCTAAGGGGAAATAATATTATTAGATAGGTTCACATCAGATGGAAGGAAATGATTCCTATTTTTTATATGTGAAACGAGAAAATTGCATGTGAACTAGGTCATGGTGGATACAGATTTCAAATACCAGTAACAATTACAACTGAATGAGGAAGAAATTCCAAATCCATCAATGAAATTTTTCAAGAACTCAAATATTTTAGGTTAGTCACAGAATCCATTCTGTTATATGTCATCACTATAGAAACAGAAAGATCACATAAACATCTCAAAAGAAATCTTTTAGTGCACAAAAATTTTAAATGGACTGAAACTTTACCTTTAGCATTTTAGTATTTCCATGTGCATAAAAAAGCTTCCATATTATAAAAGTTTTATGCTACTGGATCTCAATTTGTACATGGAACTGAACTGCTTTTACCATCTGATACTTTATGTGATGATTCTATAGCATATACAATAGCAACCATATAAGTATCCAGTTTACTTTCCAATGAGAAAACTTAATCCTACAAATTTCAATTTGCATGGAAATGAAATTTTTTTGTCAAGGCTGTCTTCACATAAAATTACACAGAATAGGATTCAAATTTCATATATTTCTTCAAATATAAAAATATTCCAACATCAATATTACATTCAACTTTTCTATTCTATGGAGAGCAGCATATTTTATTACAATAGTCGTTTGCATCCAAATTGACCCATTTTTCTAGTATAAAATAGGTTTCATAAAGAGATTATAGTTTTAAAAAAACTAAAAAAAACACCCTTTTATAGTTAATCGAACTAATTTGTAACTTAATCTTTTAGTCCCAAAATATGGAAAATGGGATCTGAAATTAGTCGCCAAATGCAGGATGGGATCTGAAGATGGGAAATTGTTAATCCTGATCAGGACAATGGAACAAATTTATTAAATTATTGTATTGTCATCAGTCTTACACAAGTAAGCAAAATTTCAAATTAATTTGACCTTTTAAAGTGGGTAAAAGTTCAGTTCAAAGAATCTGTTACTTACAAGTGAAGCTTATAAAAGGGAATTTAAAAAAAGATCAATAGACCACGTTTTAGAAGAGATATTTGTATGGCTACTAATTCAAAATTATCCATCAACTAGTTCATTTAATGCCATGTTAGAACTGTGAACAATAGTTGATCACATAATTTAAAAAATCATCTGATAGTAAGCTAAGCTAATTCATATTTACCTCTTAAAATGTTAGTTTCATGTTTCAAGAAGATATCAAGGTCTACCTGAGTTAATGTATAACAGATTGAAATCGTTCATTTCAAATGATAATTTTTGGAGGAATCAAACCCTGAACCCATAACATAAGGCTTCAGCAGCAGCCTAACAGTTCAAAAATGAAACAGAAAAAATTAAATTGAAATTCAAAATTTAACAAAATTCAATTCCATGTAAACTATAATCTGTGTTAGTGATTCTGAACTGTCACAACTATCAAAGAAAAAATAATCAATGATTGGACAGTGGCATGTTTTTAAGCCATAGAATTACTTTTAAAAATCAATAATATTAACAAAAGGAAAGACATAAATAGTTTTATTAACAATTGATAGTTTAAAATAATTTCCAATAGAGAATGAATATAAGCATTGTGTCCATAAAAAAATATCCATTTTGTCCATGAATGTAAGCATTGTGTCCATGAGCAATTTTTCAGGAATTTCCATCACATTCCAGACAGCAGGGTGGAATGGGCATGAAACACCAATGTTCCAGCTTTGCACCAAATCTTGCAAGCCTTCAGCTTCATTTTATTTCTGGGGAATTATTTTTGAGCATTGGGTATTTTTTGATGAAAAGACAGCATATTAATACCAGCAAATTTTTAAAATAGCAAAAAAAAACCATGTGGGACTACATATCAAGCATATGAAAATAAGGGATTCAATATTTTAAATTTTATAACACAAATCCTGATATAACAATATTTTTTAAATGATACACAAAAAATTTCCCAATAAAGAAAGTTTGATGAGAGAAGAAAAGGTTATTTTGAAATGACATGATTTATAAAAACTCATACACAATAAGGTAAATTTAGTCTTATTATAGTAACATACCAGACTGGAAAGATAAGTATTGGTGCTTTTATAAAAAAAATACTGTAAAATTATTACTCAACTTTTAGATTATATTTATAAAAATAATGTATACATTCAAAAGTTAACAATCGAGCTAGAAGTTGATTTCATGACAACAATAAAAAGATAACCATCAAGTACATGAATGTTGCAAAATTTTTTTAAACTTTATTGCTCTAACTTTCGAAGTCTCATAGAATTCATCTATGAGCACTTCATCAAATTTTAAAGATGAAGCAGCAGCACCTTTTCCAATTTCCAAATTTATTAGATGACACAAGTAACCCATACTTGACAACTTATTTCTATTTTTTTTTCCTTTGCATCACTGCAGAAATATTTGTCATAAATGAAACATTTTATCTACTGTTACATGCCTGACAGTGTCAGATTGAGGCCTACAAAATTCTTCATGCCAAAGGGCTAGGTTGTAAATAGATCATTAGCCGTAGTTTGAGCACCATGCTGGTGACAGTACGATTAGGCTCGTTTCCACCCCAATTTTGAGGGAGAACACCCTGGAAGTGGTCAGGGGCATCCCACCTCTCTTCCCTTCCACCAATCTCATGAGAGAACTTCCAGCTCAATGGTTATTTAGAATAACCCAATGCCACGAAGGCCCTAAACATTTACAAACATCCATGCCTTTTTTGGGATTCGAACCCAGGCCCTACGGCACAGCAATCAGCACGCTAACCACTATATCAGATGAGCGGCAAATGAAACGTAATGCTAGGAAAGTATCCCACTTTTTAAAAATTTATCCAGTAGAATCCTAATCAATTTTGGAATTGTAAAAAGGTCAATTTGAGTTTGATATTTTTCAGGATCAAATTGACCACAATGGGATATAATTTAGTTTGTATCATTATTATTTAGTGCAAAAGGACCTTGTTTCATACATTGAATTATGTACTCTGACTAAAGGCTGGTCACTAATTACAGATTATTTAGTTCTTGTACATCAGTACTACTTGTGAAGCATTACTGAGGTAACAGTACTTAAGCCTTGATTATATTTCACTTGAACAATCGTTGAAAATAAGATCTAATTTTAAGCAACTGCTACTTTGTTCCTCGTTTGCGGTGAGCTTTGTAGTTTTCTCATGATCGGTAATATCATATTGGCCACCGTTACAAATATATATGTCAGTACAACATACATCACTGAGTGTATAACCTAGTTTTGGAATGTATTAATACAATTGAATACTTTTTATATAATCGTTTGAAAACTTCTTATTTTCCTTTTTTAGACATTGTGGTAAGAATCAATAAAATATTTCGTTCAGCAATATGAAGTGTAAGAAATACAAACATATGCAAAGAACAAAATGAGTTAAGTTCGAAAAAGTTGTCTAGAGTAGAAATTCCCAAATTTTTTGTCTCATAGACCCTTTGCCATGTTTTTCGGTTTGGGATAGACCCCTGCGCACCTCTAATGCTGAATTTTTGTAAATTTATCAACCTAAATGTCTCGTTTACAACTGTATAGAGCTACTTACATTAAAAGATATAAAATTCTAACTGTAGTGAAATATATTGTTTAAAATTTAAGTAACACACATTAAATTAAAATTTAATAAAAACTAAAATAACTGATCAACAAACAAATTTTTATAATGGGAGGGAGGAACCCAGTGATTCAATAACAAATTTTCAGCATTTGGCATCAATCTCGTCAGGTTTAACCGTAAATCTCGTCAGTTTTAGTAGTGCCCAGACCTTTTTTATTATGGAGATTGGCAAATACACTGAAACGCCTTCTCACTAGGAAAAGCAATTAAAAACTTTCTCACAATACTCCATAATTTGGAATTTTAAATAACAGGCATGTCTTTTTAAAGCTAAAATTGCTGGCATCTGTTTCTAAACTTTACTTCAGGATCTCCATGACTACCTGTGTTCTGATCAGTTCCTCTTTTAATATGACATATTTTTTTTCAATGTAAACTTACGGATTCATTGCTTACTGTGGTAATTGCCATAGTCAAATCATTCATAAACCTAGTTTTAAAATCTGAATAAAGGAAATGTAAATGATAAAACATCCTTTTTCTAGCTGATTGTGGTCAATTGAGAAAATTGCAAAATTCGCTACATCCAATATAATACACCTAAAATTTAATTCTGGCATGACATGATGGCCCTTGTTATAATATAATTCATGCTGTCACCTTGTAACCGAAAATTAAACTCATTAAATTTTCTAAACTAATCTGTGAAATAGGTAAAATCAGGTTACTATTTGATTAAACTTTCTTTTAAAATTAAAGTCACATTTAATGAAAGCCACTATCATAGACTCACATTTACATCTCATGGACCCCCAAATTATTTTTTCACTGACGTGGACCCCTTGCAGGTCGTCATAGACCCCTGGGGGTCGATATAGACCACTTGAGTCACAGCTCCAAAGAAAGAAAAAATACAAAATGCTTCGCGAAAAGAAATTGCACATACGAATGAGAGGAACTAATTACTAACCAAATACAATATCCAAGAAAGTCAAATTTCATGAATTTTTTAAAAGCATACTGATAAATTCTATGGTTTTTGCCAACCTTTTTTCTGATTGTTGTCAATATAAAACAATAAATAAGAGCTGTTGGGGAGAAAATAGGTGGATGACTGAAAGCTTATGAAAATGCGTAAAAATGATAGATCTAGGCGTAAAAGTACAATGAAAGCCTGAATTCTTTTGTAAAAAGCTTAAAAATTGGCAAGTACGCATGTGAAAGAGAACAAGAACATTTAAAGAAAGTTTTTGCTTTTATGTGTAAACAATTTATGTGGCCTTTCATTAGAAGCAACAGGTATATTTTTTAACAATTTAAATTTTTTTCACTTATTGCAAAAGTTGATAAAAAATTCATAATCTTAAATTTCACTAAAATTTATGCAAAGCAAGTAAACTAGAAGATTTTAAATCCATTCCACAGTATATAGATGTGTCGCAAATGGTTGAATTTAAATCAGTAGTAAACCAACATTTAAGATATTACAATCAAATTGTGTGCAAAAAATGCTGATTTAATTATTGTTCATACTTTCATATAGTGTAGCATAACCAGAATTCTAATTTTTGCAACATGGAGTACTTACCATGGGCTTGAACTTGGAGATGAATCTCTCAACCTCCTTTCTTTGCTACGACCACGTTTTTTGCATCTTTCTAAACTTCGATATTTCTGAGGATCTTTATCAGATGATTGCAAAGTTCCCGATTTTCCATCGCTGCAATATTCGCTCCTAATTCAAAAAGAAAAGGAGGTAAAAATTACTACAAAAATATGATTAAATTAGAATTTTCTAAATTCAAAATCAAGCACAATTAAATGCATTCTTTGTATTTGTGGAAACATTTAATGTATCTGTAAAATTCTCATTTTTGAGGGAAAAAGTGATTTATGAAGTCTCAATACAAATTACACTGAGAAAAATCATAAAAAGTGTAGCAATCTCCTTGTGTAATTGGTTATAAGTGTAGCTCTCTAAAATTCCATCATTTAAAGTGCAAGTAAAGCAGTCATATTTGGAAGTCAAAAAATCATTTTGATATTTAGGTTATTTAAATCTTGCAGATGGTAGGAAGAGTGCATTACTCAATGTCAGTAGAACTACAGAAAAAAGTTTCTGATTTAAGTAGTTTTCCACACTTAGCACAAAAAAGTTTAAAAACCATTTCTTAGATAAATCAGTAGTCACTCAAGCTTTTCTATTTGTTAAACTGTATACAGGTAAATTACTCTTATTTAGATTTTTTCATTGCACAAGGAGTAAGATTTATAAATCAGCGTAGGTTTTACCATGCAATGGCTTGAAGCATTACTGCACATAAGTAAAATTAAATATTTTTTTGATACCTTGAAACCTGGTGCAATTTCTTTTTTTTTTTTTTTTTTTTTTTTTTGTCTTTAGAAATATGTGCTCTTAGGCAGTCTTTCCAGAAATGAAAAGTTTAATCAGCATTGAAAAACTGTTAAGTTGAATATCCACCTTCTTTAATAATTCTTTTAAATTCTATTGGAAAAACTCCTAGGCTTTTTTATCAGCTGATGCACTTTCACCATGTATTTTTGGGCTTTGTAGTGATAAGCATTTTCTCATACAATTAAAAAACCCTTTGTAGGATAAAAAGTCTGAATTAGTAGCAATTACTCCATTTTCCTTTACAGTCATAAATTTTCACAAATTTGCATTGCTCAGTGGAATCTTTTTTTATTTAACAGTCTTCAATCAAGATGTGAAGGGCTTTTTCCCTCTGATTAATTATTGCTACCCTAGGACAAGATGTCATGTTTGGGGATAAAACAGCCTGCAGGAATGTAATTTTTTGTTTATTTTTAATTATAATCCGTATAGTTACTTCATTTATTCCAACAATTTAGCGACAGAAACCTTTACACCTTTTTTGAGAAGATCTAAAACTTGTAATTAATTCAATAGAGCAAAAAAAAAAAGGCTTTTAAGAGAAATTATTTTCCAAAAATAAAATTTCGTCAGGCATATGCCATAGATAGATTAATATATAAAAATACAAACATAATTATGATTTTGTCAAAAAAAAGTTTATATCTATTAACCCATAAATTTTTAATTTATGAAGTCAAAAGGGAAAATTAAGGAAAATTTGATAGCATTGTTTGGATGAAAAATGTCAAATAAGGTGAAGAAAAATATGATACAAAAGTCTCTCATTAAACATACTCTCACTTGCAAAAGAAAACTTATTCTGGCAAAAAAAATATTTCTTTTACTCAAGAATGCAGGTGAGGGTGAGCTGACACAATACCACAAACACAAGATAAGTTTTGGTTCAGAAGTATCTTTCGCACTTGAAAGAATAGATTTAATGAGAAAAAGTAAAGGGATTTCAAATTAGATAAAGTTTAACTTATAACATTACATGTTGTATGTAGGTTTATCACAATTCTTGAACAATGTTACGAGTGAATCTGTGTCACAAGTTCTAAGTTATATGGAGCTTACAGGTATATTAAAAAAAACTAATGAAACCTTTAACCATGTGTTCTACTTTTGAATAATGCTTGGGAAGAAATGACAGTGAAAAATGCTATCAATAATATGAAGTATGTAATGCCTTGAATAATAAGAAGAAATGCTTATCAGCAAGTGTAGGAATTCGATAGAGGCAGGATTGTTGCCTATCAAGAGTGTGGATTATCGTTCCATGATATCACCCATCCCACTGGCTGAAATCCAACCACTGTCATGTGGAGATTGAATTAATGGGTAGGTGAGGGTCATACTGACCAGCAATGCAGGATCTCCAAACCCTTCCATGACTAACAACCAAGAGGAGAGATATACTGTGAGGTTGCCATTGCAAAATCGTACAACCACATCACAGACCATTAGTCAGGAAACAGGCATGTTTGAAGCATGCTCAATATTCACTCATAAGGTGTGATGACATTTGCAGCAGTGTGAACTGTCAGTACAGCAAACATTACTTTGGCTTCCCTTGACATTTCAGCATAGAGGGAGGCAGCGACTCTGGTGCACCAAACGACAAAGCTGGACACAGGAAAGGCCCAATGCTATTTTTTCTAATGAATCCCAGCACTGTGTGTAGTATTCTGATGACCGCACTCGTATATGTGTCTGGAGGCTCGGAGGAAACTGCTGGTCACCTTCAATATTGGCATAGGACCCATGCATCTGATCTGATGGGTTGGAAAGCCATTGGGCACACGACATGCACACCTCTAGTTCAGATAGACGGTAATTTCAAAGTACATCAATACATTTCTGATATCTTATGTTCAATGGTTATGTCCTATCTTTCAAGGCCTGCCAAATGCCATCATCCAGCACGATAATGTGGGACCACATGTTACACGTCATATTATGACCCTCCTCAATACACAGGGTATTTTATTGTTGTCCTGGACTGAATGATTTCCAGATGAGTCACCCATTGAAAACATCTAGTAATGAGTTGTAGAGAGGCTGGTCTGCCACCATTCTCCAGCTAATATGGTTGACAAAGTATGGCACAGACTTGAAGCAGTATGGGATGTGTTGCGCCCGTTTTTGTCATCGAAGCCCAGTTTGATTCCATGCCTAACTGAGTAAGGGTCGTTTTAATTGAGAGGGGTGGTAGCTGTTTCTGCTAATTTCGCACCCCTATAAGCCTCCTAACTGCTTGCCAATTTAATTCGTTGGGTCTCTTTGCCATACTGTTTTACAATAAATATCTTTTATTATGTTTGCTTTCCTTCATGGTGTTGCAATTTTAATGGCCCGCAGTGTAGTTGTACTCGAAATTAAAATAAAACATGGTTATATTTATTATCGTAACTTTTCTGCATGTTAAGTATTTATGTAATTCATACTGCATCAAGCATATACATATATATTAAGCATATTTCATTTTCTGCAACATTTCACAGACAACATTATTAAACTTATTTTCTCAATCTGGTATGTTAGTTTTAGAAACTGACAATATTTATAGAACAAACTCAAGTGCTACCAGATATTTTCAAGAAAACAATCAAGAAGGTTATATACTTTACAATGAATTTTAAAATATAATTACAAATGTTGTAATTAAATGTATAGATGGCGGGCGCTACAAGTCATGTGAGAGATGTATACGCATTTGGCTTGTAGAGTCAGAGTCATGTAATGTTCTTTGTGCTGTGTACTTGTCTTCCGTGCTGTTTGCAAAATAAACAAAATGCCAAAATATGAACTGAATCATTGAATAGAGAATGAATGATGCATTGGAATTATAATAGTCTACCTGACCATGGAATATATTAACTAAGGAAATACAATATTTAGCGCCCAGACGTGAAGCTGTAAGCTCGCTCGAATCTACAGAAATCAGGTAGGCGATTATATATCTTTTATAAAAGCAACTGGAAGATGTTAAAAGTAAAAAGAAAATTATTAGATCTCTAACGACTACGCTAATAACAAAAATTGAATGTATAATTAAAGATGAATCTATTTCTCATGAAATTAAAATAGAAGATCTAATTGAATACAAAGAACAATTACTTGATAAACAGAACAGTTTGAAGAAATTGAATGAAAAAAATTGAATCTCTCATAAATTCAGAAGTAATTGAAAAGGAAGTATTGGCAAGTGAGGAATATTCCGAAAATACAATAAAATGGTTATCGAGAATATCTGGATTTATAAAAGCAAATACTAAGGTTTTAAATAGAAATTATACCAATAACTCATTGGATAGTTCTATCAGTGAGGGAACTAAAATTGTTTCGGAATCTAAATTGGTAAAACTTCCTAAGCTTAATATAAATAAGTTTTTTCGGGATTCAATTTCATGGCTTGAGCTTTGGAGACAGTCCCAAACAGCCATAGATGAAAACGGTTGTTTAACAGAAGTACAAAAATTTGCTTATTTAAAGGGTTTACTTGGAGGAGTAGCATATTAAAGGGTTTGCATTAACTAAGGAGAATTAAGAAAAGAGCATAAATTTACTTAAATCGAGATTTGAACGCAAAGATCTCATAATTAACAGCAATATGAATTACTTAACTTAGAATCCGTTAAAAATTCTTCAAACATAAGGGCGTTACGTTGTTTATATGATGAGCAAGAAATTAAAATACAATCTGTTGAAAGTTTAAATGTAGTATATGGTACCTATGGCCAACTTTTGTGTCCTATATTATTGAAATTAATTCCAGACGATATTAGTTTGGAATATAATCATAAAAGAAAATATAATTCACAATTTGACATTTCGGAACTAGCTAATTTTCTAAAAACAGAAGTGGAATGTCGCGAAAATTCTTATATATTGCATGTGCCTAAAAGAAACAAAATTTATTATCCTAATAATTATTCTCAAAACGAAGGTTTCAAAAAACCATTTAATCGTAATCTTCCTACCGCTACAACATTAAGTACAAATATTAAATCAATTTGTTTATTTTGTAACTCAGAACATAATTCTTTCTGCTGTGAATCATTTTTAGTATCAGAAAAAATAAATTAATTAAAAGGTGAAGGGAGATGTTTCAAATGCTTTAAGTGATCACCATTTAAGTTGTCAATGTAATTCTAAAATTCAACCCTGTAAAAAATGAAAGAAAAAATCTCATCACGATTCAATTGGTTTCAAAAAACGCAAAGTGAAATGAATACTGAATTGGCTCAAAATAAAAAAGAAAATTTAGCGGCTGTGTCTAGTATTTCGAATTTAGATCCAATGAAGGGTGGGTCTCAGTCAGTATTTCTTTAGACATGAGTAGTTGATTTACGATTCCAAAATACGTGGATTGAAGCTAATTTATTATTTGATTCAGGTAGTATGAGGTCATTTATTTGCAAGAATTTAGCTGAACGGCTTAATCTTCCAGTAACAAGAAAAGAACATTTGTTAGTTTATACATTCAGAAATAGAGAACCTAACGAAAAGATATTTGATGTGGTCAAGGTCATAATTAGCAATAAAAACCAACCAGATAAGTGCGCAGAATGTGAATTATTAGTTTCAGATACCATAACAAATGCAGTTCTTCCAACACCCAATCTTATTATAGAAAAGCTCATTAAAACTAAACACATGGCTCAGTCAGATTTATGTCTTTCTCAAAGCAATAAAGAGATTAATGTTTTAATAGGAGCAGATCTTTACTGGCAGTTTCATACTGGGTGTATTAAAAGGATAAATAAAGCTCTATTTTGTGTTGAAACAATATTTGGGTGGACATTAACGGGGAATAATAATTTAAGAAAAAATATGGATTCTATTGTAGAAAATTTGTGTTTTTGTAAACACCAATCAAATTGCAATTCGGAAAGTTATTCATTGGAAGATGATATTGATTCTCAAATACGTAAAATTTGGGAAATTGACAATTTAGGTATAACGGACAACATAGAAAGGGAATCATCTGAAGAAGTAACATTAAAACAATTTGAACAAAATATAAAAATGGTAGTTACGAGGTTAAATTGCTTTTTAAGGATAAAGTAAACATGACTAGTAATTTTAATCTGGCATAAAATAGATTAAAGGGTTTAGCATCTAGATTTAAGGAAGATAATTTTATATGAAAATTATACTAGTATTTTAGATAGTCAGCTGACAGACGGAATTATAGAATCAGTAAATACTGAAAATTTAAATCAAAATCTTATTTATTATTGCAGCATCATCCCATAATCAGAAATGATAAAGAAACAACTAAATTAAGAATTGTATTTGACGCTTTGTCAAGAGAAAAAAATTGCTTCTCTTTAAATGATAATTTAAAGGCAGGACCTAATCTAAATCCAAATCTATTGATTTTACTTTTAAAATTTAGAGAATTTAGAATAGGATTAGTTTCTGATGTGGAAAAGGCTTTCCTTTAAATAGTTTTGGCTGAAGAAGATAGGGATTGTCAAAGATTTCTTTGGTCAGATAATTTTCCTCCGAATAATTTTAAAATTTATAGAAACAAAACAGTTACTTTCAGTGTAAAATCTTCACCTTTCCTCTTAGCAGCAACCATAAAACACCACAAAGAATTATGAAATATCACATCCTTTAGCACACAAGGTTTTAAACGAATATTTATATGTAGATGATTTAATAACAGGAACAAATACAATTAATGAAGCATTAGAGTTGTCAAAACATGCTACATTAATTTTAAAAGATGCACATATGAATCTTAGAAAATGAAAAACAAATTGCATAGAGTTAAGTCAAAATTGGGAAAAAATTGAATTTGAAAAACTAACTCAAAATGAAGCAGTACCCATAAAAGTTTTAGGATTAATTTGGAACAATTTAACTGATGAATTTAAATTAAACTTGTCATATCTTATTGATTCATTAAAAAATGTTAAAAATACTAATCAAAGTGTTTTGCATATCTCATCTGAATTATTTGATCCTATAGGATATATAGCTGCATTCACGATTAGAATAAAAATTCTTCTTCAAGAAATTTGGGAAGGGGGATTTGGTTGGGATGAAGAGGTAGGAAAAAATTTGAGAACTAAATGGAAAAAACGGTGTAAGGAGGTTCACTCATTGGTAGATCTATCCATTCCAAGGTATTATTTTAAAATAGATGAAACTAATGAGAAGAGTTTAATGAATATCAAATTGTAATATTTTGTGATGCAACTGAAAGAGCTTATGGTGCTATTGCATACATTCCCTACAAAGGAAATTCGGATTTTTATGTGAACTTTGTTTCTTCGAAGGCACGTATAGCTCCGCTAAAGAAGTTGAGTTTACCAAGACTGGAGTAGATTGCAATTTTAATATGAGCTTGTTTACTAAAGACATTAAGGAAAGTACTTAAGATAACCTATAATTACATACTTTTTTCAGACTCGACTAGCACTTAGTTGGATACGTGGCTATGCGAAACAGTGGAAACTGTTTGTTTCCAATCGGGTTCATGAAATTAAAGATTTAACAAACCCACAGAACTGGAGATTTGTGAAAGGAGAACAAAATCCTGCATATATAGTTTCTAGGGGTTGCAGTGCAGAAGAATTGATGAAAAATATAAGATTCTGGCATGGACCACATTGGCTGACATTATCTGAAGAAAATTGGCCGAAGAATGAAAGATTATCCCAGAAGACTACTGATGGAGAAAGAAGAGTTAAATATATATCAATCAATAATTCGAGTGAATTCCAGAATGTAGAACCAATTTTGGATATCAATGACTTCAGCTCCATATCAAAGGTATTTCGAACTACGGTATGGATTTGAGGATTTATTAACAACATGAAATTAAAAAAGAAGATCGAATTAAAACTCCTTTGACAGCAGAAGGAATTGAACAAGCTGAGGAAATATGGATCAAGAAAGTACAAGCAGAAAATTTTGGTATTGAGATCAATTGTTTGGAAGAAAACAAAATTTTACCGAAAGATTCGAAAATCCGAGATCTAAATCCATTTCTGAATGAAAAGGGTATTCCACGGAAAAGTGGAAGATTGCAGCAGTCAACACTAAGCTATCATGAAAAACATCCAATTTTTTGATTCCAGCGAAGATCAGATTTACAGAACTCGTGGTAAAAGATGCTCACGAGAAGGTGCTACATTCAGGTGTTGCAGATACTTTGATTCAAGTTTGTGAGAAGTATACTGGATACCAAAAGGAAGGCAAATAATTAAGTCTATCATTAGGAAGTGCTTTATTTGCAAAAAAATTCAATTCCCGTCCAGGTGTCTGAGGTGGTCACCATCCATTTCACCCTGGTTGCACTAAGGGCACCAAGCAGAATCCTTTACTCCAATGTGATGTAAATGCCTTGGCAAGTAGTCATGTCCAGTAAGTAGACGAAATCACGCTACTCCAACAGATCAAGACAGGGAAGTGGGAACTCTACCACTTTTCTTAAGCAAGATATTCCACCTTTTACCTGCAGATGCTTCACCATACAGGGAAACTCTATTAATTTGCAAATTACTGTAAATGATTCTTTTGATGTTACGCAGAGGCAAGGGAGAGTCAGGTTGGGACATCAGAGATCCCTCTTTAGCAAGCCTATCTGCTTTCTCATTTCTAGAAATGTTACAGTGGCTGGGAATCCACTGGAGGGCAATGCTTTGTCTAGACTTCCCAAGTTCAGCTAATTTCCCTCTACAGGAATTCACTAGAGCGTTTTCATTATATCTTGAGTTTGTTTATTAGAGACAAAATGGCAGCTTCAGAATCAATAAAGAATATAATGTTATGTTCAGATATTATGATTTCCAATTTATCAATCGCAAATGATATTGCTGCTATCTCACCATCAAAATTGTCACAATACTTTCCAACAGGATAACCAATACTGAAAGCACTTGAATAGGCTCCAGCACCAGCATTTTTAAGAGCATCTTCTGCTGAACCATCTGGAATACATGGATCCATTTGTCAAGAGGATATCTGTAATGTATAGTAGCAAGGGCAGCACTTTTTAAGTCGCTTTGTATAGAAAATTGTTTAGCAACACTCCAAACAAGATCCAGGTGGCTCTCCAAAGTCATCTGGCACATAATAGGGTTAAATTCCTGAGGGAAACCTTGGCGGTTGGGTGTAGGAATATCGAAAGTATCAAGAAGATCATGAACAGTTGAAAGGAAAGACTTGTGAGTTTTTAATCTTTCATTTGTGGGTCTATAATAATATAGGAAATTGTTTCTCCTTCTCAAGATCATTTCAACCAGGTTCAGGGTACTTCTTTGACTCCTTTCACTCAAAGGTTCCAAATCTGTCTGGAGTTCCATTGCAGCTATAGGGGTTGATTTGGCCCCACCAATGATTAAATGCAACATGCTGTTTTGGAAAAGATTAAGCTTATTTTTAACAGAATCAGAGGCAGTTTTTAAAACCTCATTTTCATACTCAACAGGTCGCACATAACACTTATAGGTTGTACACAGAACATCTTGAGTTGAGCCCCAAGTTACACCAGCTAAACGCTTCAGCAGCTTAGATCTTAAGTAACCTCTATTAACAGTTGAATCTATATGCTTCTTCCATGTTAATTTGGGGTCTAAATGAATGCCCAAATAAACAGTGTCAAATGTCCGAGATAGAACTTTTTTATCGTACTGAAGTTGGATGTCATGGTGTTTAGTACTGAGAGAAAACAATTGAAAGGTGGTCTTATCAGTATTAACGGACATATTGTTCTCATAAGACCAAATGTAAAGCCTGCTGAAGCACACTCTCCAAGTCAGAAATATCAGATCCTGTAGCACTCATCACCATGTCATCAGCAAACAATAACATATTTATACCTGGAACAGATTTAGGAATAAGATCTATCAAGTTGTTAATCATTAGATTAAAAAGAATTGGGCTCAGTACTGCTCCCTGAGGCAAACCCTGTTTGGTTTGCCTAAAGCCAGACAAAGTATGGCCATACCTAACGCTAATAAATCTTTGGTCAAGAAAACTCTTAATCCATTTATAAAGGTTACCAGAAATGCCACATGAAACTAGCTTTTTAAGCAATCCAGCTCTCCAAACTCTATCGAATGCATTCATAAAGTCCACAAACACAGAAAGAGTACTTTGCTTCTTCTGAAAGCCATCCTTTATCTCTTGAGATAAGCGGACAATTTTTAAAGAAGTGCAGCTATGTCTCTGAAAACCAGCTTGCCTTTCAGAAATTATTCCAATTTTGTCTAGAAAATACAGTAACCTGTTAGCAATCATTCTTTCAGTTAACTTACACATTATATTTGTAAGAGAGATTGGACGGTAGCTGTCTATATTATCAGCAGGTTTGTTAGGTTTGAGAATTGGTACGATTATAGCTTTTCTCCAAGTACTTGGCAAGCCATTCTTCCAGGTCTGATTAATAAATGCCAACTAAGTCATTTTAGCAGTCTCCCAGATTTATAAGAAACTCGGGAAAGATTCCATCAGGGCCTGCACTCTGGCCCTTCACTAAGGTACTAATACCATTTCTCAACTCTTCTAAATTAAAGTCATCATTAAAAAGTTGTTGAAAATCAGCTGAATTGTATTTCTGTTGTGGTTTCAGTTCACTTTTTAATATTTTAAAATTAGGTCTGTAGTTGCTTACCCTTGCATAGTGCCCACAAAAGGCACTAGAGATGTCCTTATCAGAAGTAAGTTCTTTAGAACCTTTCTTTATAGGTTCATTTCTTAAAACTTTTTTATTGTTTAACTGTGACAAAAATTTATGAGCCTTCACTCGATCTCTTCTTTAGTCCAATTTTTGTTGGAAAATTTTATATGTAGAACGTTTAGCTTCAATAATTGATTTCTTGAAAGTAGCTTGTGCTCTACTCAAAGCTATGCAGTCTTCACTAAGCCCTGATTTGCAAGCTCTCTCTCTCTTGCTTGATCTCTGTCTTTCTTAAGTTTTTGTGAATTTTCAATCCAAAAAAGATATACTTCTTTTGCTGCCCTCTTGGGACACAAAGGGAGGTACATTTCAGAACAGCAAGTGTAAAAAGCCTTGAAGAATATTCAAAATTTGACATAACCAAGGAATCTGTCAAAAGATTGTTAGTTAGGTTTTTAAATTTAGTCCAATTTGCCTTTTTGAGGTTCCAGTACGTTCGTCTAGGCTCCCTATAAGAAGGTCCATATTTTATAATAACTTGAAAGAAGAATTTTATGCCCAGTACTGCCAGGACTATCAATTAGTTTACGTTGGACTCTATCTAACAAAGTTGGGTGTGTCAAGAGCAAATCGGGATGAGAGACACCTCCACTGTAGGACAAGAATGTTGGAGAATTTCCTTCATTTTCAATAAAATCGATAGGATTTGAGTTGATAAGATAAATCAAATTTTAACAAAGAGATGATGGAAAACAACAGAATGCTTAAATGTACTTAATTTGAAATTGCTTCATATCAATTTCAAAAATTAATAATTTTAACAAACTATTTATAACTAAAGCCTTTTTAGATATTTTATAATTATTTAACATTGTTTTAGAGGTGCGCAATGTGAAACTAGTCGCAGGAAAGTAAATAATTTTGAAGATTCATGAGTCCAAATGTTCACATTACACTATAATGGTGTTTAAATTTAAAAGAATTTTCACTTTTGGTTGATAACCACTAAAGCTAGATAGATTTTAATGAAAATAAGTATATACATAAGTTTATAAAATACAAAATAAAACTAAAGTACAGATGTATGATCCTGGATAAGGCTCATTAGCACAAGAAAGCTTAAAAGAGATTACAAGAAACAAAAAAGGTTTGAAAAAGAGTACTTATAGTTATACAACCTTAATACCACACATTTATGCTAGCTATGTGACAATTTACAGGGCCCTGTAGCAATCAGTCTTACACCATTAGAAATACCTTCTGCTCCTGAACCTTTCTGGAAGAGAGAAGGTAAGCCCTTCCAAGAACATCCCAAACATATTATATAAGTTTACAGTCAGATCTGGTTGGTAAATCTATATCTTGAATAACCTCAATTTCTAGAAATTCGTCAGTCAGATGAGCCTATGTAGGTGTACATTTTCTTCTATAAAAATGGAATAATCTACACAGTTCATCCAAAATGCTACTGCCGAAACCATTTAACTTCCATTCCCATGCTAATCTGTACATGTAGTGGGTCCCTTTTTCCTGTCAGATGAAGGTACATCAAGATCAGCGATTAGATTGAATCTAGATTTACCAGTATAAATAGGCTGGCCTATAACTGATTCCTACTCCAATGTTGGTCTTGTCTATTCTATGTCCAACAGGCTCTTTTCTATGCGCTAATCCAGGGGTGGCCAACCCATGGCATGGTGGAGTTGTAACAGTGGCACTTGAAGACTTACCAAAAAATTTCAATAAGATTAACCATTTTCAGTTAGAAATTGAATAATTAATCATTTTTTTACAGTTTTATTGAAGTGGGGATGTCTCTGGCAAAAAAAACTACCAAATTTGATCAAAATATGTTAGTGAATAAATGTTTGCTGCTAGGAACATGATAAAATAAATTTCACTCAAAACTAGCTGATGTGCACCTATAATAATGTAATTTTGTGAGCATCTACAAGAGCTAATCCTAATGCAGGTAACTCTGGAAAAAAAAGTAGTAATTCAAAAGCCACATTAAGTAAACACTGAGAGTTTAACAATTATTTCGAATTAAATGATTAAAGTTGCTCATTTTTATTTTATATCTAACCTAATTGATTGAACTTGTAAAAAGTTCATTAACAATAAAACCTAAGTTTGTACTTTTGTCTCATTTATTATATTACTTTTAAATTTCAACTACATAGACTTGCATTAAAAAATCCCATAAAAAGCCTATAAATAACATTTTTTACTTTTGCCTATTTGTTTGTAGGAAAAGTTGTAAGTGAGATACATTATTTTTTAATCAAATAGTAGCACTCTTCCCAAAAAGGTTGGCCATTTCCAGCGCTAAATGGATGCAAAGAGCAATTCTTCCTGTAAACAGATGTCTGTCTTTATCTAATCATCCAGGGAGACAAAGCATTGAAATTAAGTTTCCATTATATACACAAAACAGCTGATGCTCCTTATACGTTAACTCCTGTTATACCTTGCTGAAAGAGCAAATATTATCTTCATTGATCATTGTAATTCTTGGATGGCCTTATGCAAGCCTTCCCAGTACAGATCTGGAATTAAACTGTTTTGTTATGTAGCACACAAATTCTGGAAATTACAATAGCAATCTAGTATCTAGCAATCTATGTTTTACACTGTTCTGGTTAGTATCTAGGTAATTCTCCACATTTCATTATCTAAACATTAGTGATTATTGTCTTTAACATTTTGCCTTTGAAATTCACCAAATATGACAGCAAAACATAAGTTCTATGAATGAATAATATCCACAGAAATAGGCAAGAGAACTTATAAAGCATTTTGCTCTAAATGCGCAGTCCACAAGTACATGTAAAATTTAGTAATCAACACTAAAAGTCTGCATTTTAGTTTTTATCTTTTTTCAGAGCTTTTTAAAGAATTCAAACGTGTAAATTCTTGTTATGTTGTGCATCAGTGCCAGATGACATTTTATTGTTTACTTACATATATCATGTTCAAAAGCCCCAATTACTTCATTCAAGTCTTTAAAGGAGTAAACATGCATAACAAAACTTAATAAGCTTTCAAAAACATCACACTTTGAGACCAATCTTGAATTGCAAATAGAATTATTGCATCATAACTGGATAATAAAAACAGCAACTAAGCTAAATATATTTTCTAACTTTTCCACCAAAGCACAAGAAACAATTTGAGGTTTAATAATTCAAGATTCAATAGCAACTTATTTTTTTTTTCAATAAGAATTTGGAATTTTTCAGACATTTGTACTCAATGCTCTATAGATTACATGCTTTCCATCCAAGATATCAATGGTGAAGTAAATTTAAGTAGTAATTTTTAAAGTTCCGTAACTTATAATTTTTAATATTTAGAATTAGATAGTTAGATATTTTCCCACAATTAGTTTTATAATTGTGAAATTAATTCTGGTGTACATATTTAGATAAAAGATTTTAAAGATGAAATAAGTCAAAGGAGAAATATATAAACATAAAATAATATCACAATAAAAAAATTACATGTACATGAACTAAAATTCTAAAAGCATTACAAGATTAATTGAATGTAAAGAAATACACACATAATTATTAAAAATAATAAAATAAGGTTTAATCAATATAATAAATCAAAACATTATCATTCAAAAAAAATTCCACATACAAGCATACTTAAGTCCAGCTCCAAAATGGAGATATTTATATTACAAAACTTAAAAATATGAAATTATTTACTCAGAGCTTGAGCTAGTTCTGTATGAATGCTTTATATCCAAATCTTGAAGTCTTTCTTGAACATCAGGAGTCTGTTCTCTTGAACTGACACTTTTTTTTTCTGATATATTGACAGAGCTAAGTGAATGTGGACTTCCTTCTGACAAACTCTTATTCCCATATCCTCTGAATCGAGGTCTGAATTTTTCCTCATCTGTTGCTGAATCTCTATTACAAACACACAGAAAACTCAAATCATTGTAATATATAACTAATTAATTCATACAATCACAATCCGAATCTTTAATGAAATTATTTAAAATCCCTAACATTTCAAGTTAATTTTTTTTAAATGTATAGCATTGCTTCTATTAACTGTTTTAAATAAATTGCGAGTTTGGAACAACATTAATGATTTAAAAAATAGAATAGCAAGTGTATCAAATGATTAATTACTAACTCAAATTCTTCTTAGCAGATCTCTCTATACATATAAATATATATAATTTAGATTTTTGGGCAACTGAAAAATAACCTGATGATTGATTATGCAATTTAAAGAATACACAATTGATTTAAGAATAAAAAAATAATCATGATATTTAAGTGTTTCAAAGAATCATTTTTTCTACCAATCATATTTTAGAAAATATGAAAATGAACCATCTTAATTAAATTAAGAGTTAGTTCAAATTCTTTTATATTTAGTGTAAGATTATATATAGAGAGAGATAGCTCTTTAAAACATTGCAAAGGAAATGTTTTAAGACACTTGCATACATCTAACCAACTTTAAGATAGAAATTTAATATAGAACATGAGCAAGATATTAATGAAACAGGTCATTTTTTACAGGTTAATTGATAATTAAAATTATAAATTTTTAAAAAAATTTATTTAAATGCACAATCCTCAAAAAATAAAAAGGAGGTATTATCAATATGTTTTGCAATTCATATCATATCTGAACAAACTAGGTATGAGCTACTTAAATAGAAATCACTATGTGCATGCATTAAGTAACTTAACTTTTAAAAAAGCTTTTTACTACACATTTGAAATTTCCCCCTTCAGGATTAAAAAAAATGCTCTCAAAAAGTCTTAATTTCAGATATGCCATGATAAAAACTTACAATATAACCGTATACACATAATTTTATTTCAATTTAAATAAGGTTTTATTTCAGTTTACAATTTTTAAAACTCTCTGAATGAATAATCCAAAAATTCACTTCCACTACATTCTTCATGGTCTAATGGTCTGAAGTCGAGATGAGAGGTGGTTCCACAACCTTTATGTTATTCTACTAACTGGATTACTAAAGCATCTATGGCTAATTTAAGAAAGTACTTCAGTTGGAATTTTCCTTAAGGAATTCTCCCAAAATTCACTTAAATTATTATTTAAATACGCCAAAATTTATTACTTTAAATTTTTAGTTCAAATCCAAACGAACAGTTTATAACATTTCCCTTGCTTTCAAACATACATAAATTTCTTGTATATTTACATATGGAAATATTTTTAAAATTATTTTGGATGAAGGGATTTCAGAACTTAAAGGATCTAAATATTTATAAAAAGGATTGCTACAATTAACTCTTTTGGAAACTGTTAATTTACTTGTACTTTTCAATTATTGTGGTTAATTTCCATAATTTTGAAACTATGAGGTAAATATTAATAATTTCTGTTAAAAGCTTTTGAAAAGTTTTTCAAGCAGAAAATTTTACTTCTCTCAAAAGACATACTTTTGAAGTCTATATAACCAAGAAACTCAAGAGTAGAATTTTATGAAATCTAAAATTTGGGCTATTTTCATTAATAGAAATTAGTATTAGTGGGAAAAGCACAGCAATCACAAGAAAATCTTTTTAAAAAGTTAATTATTTATGTTGATTATAATCAATCAACTATCTAATCTATTATTAATTTAACAATGACAAACCTTAGTTTCCTTTTGAGAAAAGAATAGTGATGCTAATTTTATTCAGTTACAATGAAGATTGTAGAAGTTATTAAATATGCCCCCATTTTTATGACAACTATATAAACATAAAATGTGCCATCAGTTTCATTTTTCAAATTTCTTGAATGGAACTATCAAAATTTATAATAAATGGAAAAGACTAATAAGGAAAAACTATAACATGTGATTTTACAATTCTAGATTTACAACAACTTTGTGATACAATACATACAATGAGCTTGATTCATCATATGAAGAATCTCGCATCCTTTGTTCTCTATCTCGACCCCGTCTTCTTTTTTTATCTGCATCTGAATGGATATCCATCTGATTAGGTTCTTCAATATCTTCGATAGTTTCATCTTGATCTATAACTATAACCTCAGGATCCCTTGTATCAGAGTCTTCTTCATCCTTTTTTTTTTCACTGGGTGATGGTTCTTTGACCCTAAAAATTGATTTTTTATCTATATTATCTTAACCCTTTTTCCAAGAACAATTTTTTTCAAAAGATACATGCAAAATACTAGAAATATAAGGTAAGCATTCTCGTAACTGAATACACTCGCTTCTCAATTTCACATTAAATACTCTCATAACCTACATAAGTATTTGACTTTAAAAAAATAAGACTCAAAGGGAAAAATTAAGACAAAATTTTCGTAAAGCAAACGATACAAATGCAGTTTAAAAATGAATTTTACTTAAAAAAAACATTTACAAATTATAAGGCTTTTTGTTTTTACTCTACCCCTACAATGCTGAACTAAAAAACCAAATGAAAAAAACATGTCAGTCAATTCCCCAGAAATAAAACAATTTGTATGAAATTAATAAAAATATTTTGATAAAAATAAAGCAAATCTTAAAAAATTATTTTGATAAGTATACAAATATCTGAAATAATGATAAGTTTATGGAAATTTTATACATTAAAATGAATCTTAGATATTTTGCAAAATTTAAAAAAATTTCCCCCCTACCAAAAACTTACAAGAGGATTTATACACATTCTAGCTCCTGATTATCACTTAAACTGTCTAAAATAAATTCCTTTTTTTACTTCACATTTAAAAAGCCAATAGATCTTAATTCATTTAAGTTTTAAAGAACATTTTTGAAGATGCATTTTTATTTTCATTATTACTTTAGTCAGTTTTGGATTTATAAGAAAGGTCTGAACTTTATAGAATTTGCGTTAATATAAAATATTGTATTAAAATATAAGGTATAAGCTAAATTTAGTAATTTCAGATATATATCTTCAAACAACCCAAATGAAGAATAAATTCAGGTTATTGAGAGAATACAGTTTTATTAACTATTAGCATTTGAAGAAAACTTCTTTTTGAATATTCATTCCTTCAAAGTTAAAGGAACTGATTGAATGCAAGTTGCATTTAAATGAACAATCTATTTAAATGGAATGAATATTTCACGAATGAAGTATAAAAAGTCAATATTTACAAAAGAGGTTACACTATTTTTCAAAAGAAAAATGGCTGAAATACTGTTGATCCACCAAATTTATTAATTTGTAAATACTAATAACCAACCATTTACAAGAGTAACTTCAACAACTTTAAAACTATATGGTGTATATGATTATCTGGAATGCATATACAGGAATACATCCTCGAGAACATTTTTATAAAGTATATAATGGCTAACTGCAAAAAATTTTATAAAGAAATATTTATATGTACACTGGTGTTCAAAATTAAAAAATTTGTACATTTTATTGAATTTCTTGAAAAGAATTGAATGAAAAAAATACTCCTTCGAAACAAAGCACCAAAATCTTGTGTCAAATACGTACGCTTATACATGTGTGTGGATGGAGCTAGTCAAGGAGCAGGATTTATAAGCGAGCATGCTAAAATCCACACTTCGTTCCCTAGAACACCTTGCCAAATTTCTTGGTGTTTTTAAAAATGATAGCTAAAATTAAAATTCAAACAGAAAAATTGAGTTGACACCAATGTTTAGATGATGGAATGAAGTGGCGAACTGTGGATAGACTAGAAGCAGGCCAGTCCCAAATTTAGATTTGTAGAGAATTCAATTTAATACCCAGTATCGTGTTCAACTAATGAAAAGCCTTTCATGATATCGGATCCATTGAGAGAAAGCCTGGGGAAGGATGTTCAAGGACCACAACGGCACGAGAAGATCCCTATTTGTCCATCATAGCGAGGCATAACAGGGAAGCAACAACTTCTCTGCTCTCTCATGAGTTGTATGCAACCACAGGAACTCGAGATTCAAAGATGACAGTTTCCAAAAGACTTCATGAGAGATGGTTGTTTGTAAGAGGACCTCTTGTTTGTGTGCCCTCAGCTCTGCGAACAGGAGAGTCCACTTAAAATGGTGTAGAGATCATAGAGATTGGAGCATGAATCGATGGGCAATCTTTCTCTTCACTGATGAGTCCTGATTCAGCCTAACCAAAGATTCTCACTGTAGTTTCCATATGGAAAAAAACTGGAACCCGCTACTTGCCCTTCAATGTCTGAGAAATCAACCATTACAATATCAAAGGCTTGATGGTTTGGGCAGGCATCACTCTGGATGGACCCCCACATCTCCATGTCTTTGAAAGATGCACCGTGTCTGCTGTGAGGTATAGGGATGAGGTCTTGGAGCCTTAAATTCCCCTTTTCAGGGGTGCAGTTTGCCCTGATTTCATTTTAATGACAACATGAGGTCACATGGAGTTTATATACCTATATGAAAATAAGCACTGTGTAATTCAAATAATTACAAATGAACAATATGTAATTCAAACAATTACTAATAGAAAAATATGTAGCTTAAATTGTAAATAAACACTGTGTAGTTCAAAATAATGGCAAATAAGCAATTTTTTAAAATTTTCAATGACCAAGGTTACAGAAGGCTACTCACTACAAAAAGGGAAGGTCTGCTGTGTTAAGTGGATATTCAAACTCAGCAAATAAACAGTTTGTATTTCAAATACTTACAAATAAAAAAATATACTATTCCAATACATGCAATTAATATCATTGTACTGTTCAAATTGCTTGAAAGTTAACATTAGATAATCTCAATTTATTGTAATTAACAGTGTATTAACTAGAGATGTCTTGCCAAGAGGGTCTCACACTAGACGACTCCATGCGTTCAATAATGGGTTTTAGGTCAGGATCCTTCATTTGTGCTTCGCGAACTTCTTCATCACTCCAAGGGTCTAAATGTGATGTAGCTGACGCAGTGATCTGGCGCACAACCGGCACCGTTTTCCCATATTTCATCTCAGATGTAGAGCAAAAGCGACAATTCTCTGAACAGGGTTTCCTGGACAAGGCGTCTGCATTTCCGTGCAAGGATCCTTTGCGGTGTCGGATGTCGAAGTCGTACTCCTGGAGTTTCTGTATCCACCTAGCAATCTGTCCCTCTGGGTTCTTGAAATTCAAAAGCCATGTGAGAGATGCATGGCCTGTTCGGAGCAGGAATTTTTGCCCGTAAATGTAACTGTGAAAGTTTTCAACAGCCTTAACGATGGCAAGTAATTCTTTCCTGGTGACGCAATAATTTCGCTCGGGCTTCAACAGGCACTTACTCCAGTAAGCGATGACACGTTCTTGGCTGTCGATTTCTTGAGATAACACTGCTCCTACGTTTGCATGGCTGGCATCTGTATCCAAGATAAACTGTTTATCAGGATCTGGATAAGATAAAATAGGCGCGGATGTTAAAGCCTCCTTCAAGCTGGTAAATGCTACCTCACATTCCTCAGTCCATACAAATGGCCGTTTGTGCTCAGTCAACCTATGAAGTGGTCTTGCGATTAAAGTAAACCTTTTTACGAACCTTCTATAATAAGTGCAGAGCCCTAAGAAGCTTCTCAACTCGTGCACATTCCGAGGTTGGCTCCATTCTTTAACCGCTGCCACTTTTCGGGGGTCAGTTCTTACGCCTTCAGCCGAAATTATGTGTCCGAGGTAGCTCACTTCACGGCGAAATAAATTACATTTGTCTGGATTTAACTTCAAATTGGCTTGTTTCAATTTTTCTAGCACCTTCCTCAGATTGCTAAGATGTTCTTCAAAATCTCGCCCCACAATAATTATGTCATCTAGGTAAATAAGACAAGCTTCAGGAGAGAGTCCTCTCAACACCGTCTCCATGAGGCACTCAAAAGTAGCAGGTGCGTTGCATAGACCAAAAGGCATAACTTTAAATTGCCTAAGTCCTTGTCCGCTTGTTGTAAATGCGGTCTTTTCACGATCTACGGGATCCATCTCTACCTGCCAATAGCCACTTTTTAAATCAAGAGTAGAGAACCACACATTACCAGATAATGTGTCTAGGGTGTCATCTATTCGGGGAAGAGGGTAACTGTCTTTCTTGGTGATGTCATTTAAACGACGGTAGTCCACGCAGAATCTCATTGAACCGTCTTTTTTCCGGACCAAGATGATGGGAGAGGCCCAGGGACTAGTAGAAGGTTCAATGACGCCCTTTGCTTGCATATCCATTAAAAGATCTTTTACCTCTTCCACTTTGGCAAATGGTAATCTTCGAGGATGTTGTTTAATAGGAGGATGATTACCTGTGTCAATTCGGTGTTTTGTTAAATTTGTTCTTCCAAACTCCTCGGATGACTTGGGAACCAGTTCCTTAAATTCACGAAGCATTTTCTCTGCAGCTCTTCTCTGTTTTTCTGAGTTAATTCTGTGGTTTTTAGCAAATCCTCCGTTACATTTTCAGATGACACATTTGATGTTTGAAACGAACTTCTCTCAACACAGGTCACTGGGGTACATGTGGCTAACACCTTACCTTTCTTAATAATTATCGGTTTATCACTTACGTTGGCACATCTTACTGGTACGGCTTCTTTTGTAATGTCTACAAGTGTTGAAGCTACTAAAACCCCTTTTGGAAAATTCTCGAAATCAGGAAATTCAAGGACTCCAAGTCGAATATTTTTCTCTTGGTCTGTATATCCCTTCAATATTAGTTCTTGCCTAGCCAGTATGGTGAAATCCGATGAAGCAATTATTCGATAACAGGGTTTGATTTCACTTACTCCTTTCCGAAAAAGGGTTACATCTTCCATCGTAGAATGCAAAGAACTATCTTTAAAGTTCAAAATAAAATTGTATTTCTCTAAAAAGTCCAGTCCGAAGATAAAATTGTCCGTAATTTTAGCCACATAGACAGTATGGCTATATGCGTTATTTCCGAAGGTTATCTTGATGTTCATTTTGCCAATAATTGGAATTTTGTCACCGGTCACAGTCTGGAGGGTAACGCAGGGGGGGGGGCGTCCAGATGATTTTCTCATTAAGTTGTTGAGCAATAACTTCCCGCATGATGGTGACATTGGCCTCAGTATCGACGATCATACGACAGGGTAATTTATTTACATGGGCTTCAATGAAGAATCCATTTCCGCCGCCACTTTCTGAAGAAATTTGAAAAACCTCAAAATGGGGCTTTTTATTAACTGGCAACCTCCGCCCTGCGAGACCGCCATGTTCTAGTTTTCCTGTGCTTTGGTTCTAGGTGCGTTCCCAGCTCGTTGATCTTGGCGAGCTTGACAGTTCCGCTGAACATGTCCTTCGGCTCTGCACCTCCAGCACGTTTCCTTCGTCTTTTGTGCGTTTCTATTATACTTGACATTCAGGGATAACAGAATATCACGCATTTCTTTCAGAGTATCCGCCATACCAGGATCTGAATTGGTTATTTCTGCTCCCCTCACCAGATGTCTGTCCCTTCTTGAAGCTTGTTGGGCAGCCTCGTATTTTAGGCCGTACACTAGAGCTGATTTCAAGTCTTTTAACTCCGCCAATCTGAGAGCCTTCTGAATTTCAGGATCTTTCACGCCATCAATAAAGTATTGTAGAGCCAAAGTGTCTCGTACGTCAGCTGGGCAATCGGCAAATGCGAGATGAGATAGCCGTTCTACATCTGTCACCAAATCTTGGAGAGTCTCATTCTGTCTTTGTTGGCGTGATTTTAATTGCAGGCGACTAAAGTCCTTTAAACATTTTTCGCCGAAACGTAGCTCTAGGGCCTCTGTGAGCGCTTCAAAATTTAATTGTTCTTCCTCCGGGACTGTTCTTAAGACATCTGCAGCCTCTGCTCACAAAGATGCAGCCAGTTGGCGAGCTTTGGTAACAGGATCCCAGCCATTTCCATTGGCTACAATTGAGAACTGGGTTTTGTATACCTTCGTTATTTCGCCAAATCTCTCCTCATTCTTCTCGATATTCTTTTCAATTTCGCCAAGTCTTTCATCATTTTTGTCCACTTTGTCTGCAATAACATCTATCTTGGTGTTAATCACGCTTACGATGTTAGCTTTCATTTCTTTTAAGTTAGAGTTCATATCCATCATAGCCGCCAGCAGTTGGTTCAAATTTATTTCAGATTTACTTTTTCTTTCTTCTCTTGCTGGCTCTTTTTCGCCAACCACCTTAATTCGTTCACTTATTTCAGGCGAGCTCTCATCACTCACTTCTCTAATACTTTGTTCACTCTCCATAGCGTCTCTAAGTCATTTCACTAACTCTTCTTTCAGACCAGTTGTAGGAAAGCCTCGATTCGATAACTGTTCTCGCAATTCTATAACACGCAGTCCAGACACCGATTCAATATCGAAGTCAGCCATTTCATTTATCTTCGCTATTCAACCCCACTTCTGACACCACTTTGTAAAGAATTTCACTGTTGGGTTCAGGGATTGAATAGACTTTAATCAGGACAGCGATAAAACAGTTCTTTATTATCAGCCCAATGAAGAATACAATGTTCAGAAAGGCATAAGAACAGCCAAAGTCACAGTAATACAACACAACAGTAACACAATGCAATGTACTGATCCAGCGGGAAATAGATCAAATGCAAAGCCGTAGGCTTTTGTACTCTCTTCGGCATAAATCACGATGGAATCACCCGTAAAGTAACAGAGGCTGCCGGCGCGTCTGAGCTTCAAGAAATCTGAATAACAACAACCCCAACTTGCATTTCAGTATGTCTTATATAGACACGGCGAAAGTGGTAGAACATTCCAGAAAATAGGAGAACCGGAACTAGTCAATTATCGCCAAATTTGGCGACAAAATAAGTAGCCAAAACTGTCGCCAACTAAACGATATCTCGCCAATTTGGCGAGATACCCATAGAGCCCCATATTATTTACAAGGTCCCATAGCAATTGATCTAATTCACATGTTTACATGCAATAAACATTAATCCTGCACTATTTTTTAAGCAGAATAGTAATTTTGACATAATTTAACATAATAAACACATTTTAAATATCAAAATCGTAACAATATGTTAAAAAAATGAAAGAAGAAAAGCTAGCATTAAATGGCATGGAGGCAGGTCGAAGATAATTACATATATCACAAGGGTTTATATAAATGGTGTATGTTATTTCAGTTTACCTAAGATGGTGAACACTATGGGAAAGAGTAAAAATTCCTCAGATAATTTGGAATAAATAAGTACAATACTTGAAAAGTATGGCCCTGAGAAAATACATATTTAAGATGTGCTCTATATTATTATTGTACAAGTGACAGAACAAGATTGTATGAAGAAAGCCAAGCAATCACTAACTGTTGATTTAAGTTTAAAGAGAATTGAAGAATGTCAAAGAGAAATTAATGATGAAATAACTTTATGAGTATTTTGACTAAGTTAATCATCGAGAATAAAAAATGAGAACATAAATAAGTCATTTTTTTCGTCGTTTTCAATTAAAAAAATATCGACAAGACCAGTGATCTAATTCATTTGTAGCACCATGAAAGTTGACTTTTTAAACACCTTAAATGTATATACTGTTACGAATTTTGTATAAAATAGCATAAATAATCTGTATTTGGATGTGTAATGCATTTATATTGTTACGAATTTTGTATAAAATAATGTAAATAATTTGGATTTGGATGTGCAATGCCTTTATATTACTCTATATTTATTTGATGTTAAGATTGTAATATTCACAAGCAAGCCGTCTCTTACGTTATAATGGCAATTCAATGGGAACTTGGCGAAATATTGGCGATAGAGCCAAGTTGGCATCATTTTTGGCGACCATGTTGGCGAGTTCGGGAACCTCTGGATTCTTCTAGAAATTAGTAGAAAAATCCACTAACTTCACGATCTGTGGCGCGAGCGCATCTTTCCAGAATTTTCGGCCTCTGCTATAAATAGAGAGAGACTCACCGCAGCAGTCAGTCTGATTTCAACCAGCGAGTAGTGAGCATTGTTTTGATTAGCGATTAGTAGACTTGCCTTGAACTTGATCAGCTCGGCTGTGCTTGTGAAGTCATTTACATACGTTTATTTTAGACGCTGCTTATTGTGTCTGAGTGTTGTTGAAGGTGTGAAATCCTTCTGTTATTTATTCTGTGAATTTTGCTGTTGAATCCTGTATTTTAAGGATTGACTTACGCCAATAAATACGCATCGCTCGCAAAGAACTGTCTTGTTGCTTACGACTGCTTTTGCATAAAATCCTTGAACCCCGATCTACGCAACAATATTACTCTATGCTATATTTATTTCATGATAAAATTGTAATATTCACAAGCAATGCCATCCCTTACATTATAATGGCGATTCAATGGGAACTTGGCGAAATATTGGCGATAGAGCCAAGTTGGCATCATTTTTGGCGACCAACTTGGCGATCATTTTGGCAACTCTCTAGATTCTTCAAGAAATTAGTGGAGAAATTCACTAATTTCCCGATCTATGACGCAAGTGCATCTTTCTGGAATTTTCGGCTACGGCTATAAATAGAGCGATACTTGCCGTAACAGTCAGTCTGGTTTCAATCAGCGAGTAGTGAGTCTGGTTTTGACTAGCGATTAGTAAACTTGCCTTGATCGTGATTAGCTCGGCTGTGCTTGTCGATAATCTTTTACGAACATGTATGTTAGACACTGATAATTGTGTCTGATTTTTGACAATAATTAATCGATTTTTGACAATAAATACTCATCGCTCTTAAAGAATTCCCTTGTTGTTTACGACTGATTTTGCATAAAATCCTCGAACCCCGATCTACGGAACAATTTGGTGTCAGGAGTGGGGTTTTATGCCAATAACAAGAGCGATGGATGAGCAACTGAAGGCTCTGATGAAAGGCATCAATGCATTGCAAAATAGCATTGGAAATGTTGAAAGAAGCCAAGATGAGTCTAAGGAGAGAATGGAGAAAGGCCAGCAAGAAATGCAGAAAGGCATGGAAAACGTACAGAAAAGTCAAGAAAATTTGAAGAATTCTCTAGAAGAGAAAATCGATAATGTTGAAGAGAAAATCAACAGTGTAGGAGAGAGAATAGCCGTAAAAATAGAAGAAAAGATCGCGGTAGTTGAAGAGAAGATAGAAAAGAATTAAAGAGCAAGTTGAAGGAAGAACTGAAGAAGTGGCTGAAAATTTTAACCTTGTATCACATCGAGTAGAAGATTTAGAAAAGAAGCTTCTAGCTTGCAGGAATACGACGAACAAAAGCAAGTTTGTGCCTTCCTCTCCATTACCTGTGCCTGCCTCTTCAGTGTCGGTGAAACTGTCCACATATGATGGAAAAACTAACTGGGAGGTGTACAAGACTCAATTTTCGATAATATCTGAAGCTAATGGATGGACTGAAGGGATTAAAGCGTGCCAACTAGCAGCATCCCTTAGAGGAGAAGCCGCTGAAATACTGCAGACTCTTCCCGACACAGAGCGGTTAAATTTGAATTCCCTGTATAATGCTCTGGATCTGCGGTTTGGCCAGAAATACTCGAAAGACTACGCACGCCTGCAGATGAAAACAAGACTCCAGAAAACCGGAGAAAATTTGCAGGAGTATGCCTCGGAAATAGAAAGGCTCGCCAACTTGGCTTTCTCTGACAACCCAGCAAATGTGCGAGAAATAATTTCTCTGCAGTATTTCGTGGACAGACTGAAGAATGGAGAAATTCAGAAGACTATAAGAATGGCAGATGTACAAGATCTAAAATCTGCCCTATTATATGCCCTGAAATTGGAGGCCGCCACTCAAGCCAGTAGCAGAGACCGCCATTCCATTCGGGGAGCTAGAGTGACTGTAGATGAGAACTCTGAATCTCCATGGATAAACGACATTGAAAAACTAAGAGAAGAAATGCAACTTTACTGGCTCAATGTCAGAACCAAGAGAAACGCAATTTAAAGTGCTGGGGATGCGGAGGAACGGTACATCTGAGAAACAACTGTCTCCGAGCAAGAAAAGAAGAGAACACATTCTCTTCTTCCAAGAAGAACAGCTACCCTCTTCCAAGAATAGATGTCACGCTTTATACACTAACCGGCAATACCTGGTTTTCTACCCTGGATCTCAAGAGCGGGTATTGGCAGGTAGAAA